>VDFB02353493.1:263584920-263598398 GCA_007258455.2 Sequoia sempervirens
ACACCAAATGGACAGATGGAGCCTCCTCCTTCATGTAGTAACAAGGTAACACACCACCCTACCTCCTCCAAGAAGAAAATCCTCAATGGCTTAGCACCCATGCAAGATTTGTGACCTGCAGAACAAGTTTTTCCTAGCCGGACCTGCACTGGCTCGCCTAGGGCATCACTTTGCTAGCAACTCCTGCACTCAAACAAAACCTACCAACTAACATATGTACAAGCATGGTGTCTAGGCACTGTTTCCAAAAGGTCGTATGGTTTGTATGGTGGAAAAGTGCTCTAGCACCCCATTTACTCAACACTGCCTGTTTTAGGCCAGCAAGCACAAAGAAACCAAAATATTTACAAAGAGACAAGAAAATGATTGAAAGAACTATCTAAAGGCTACAAAAAACTTGTACTGGATTTATTCTACATCCTACACACAACACAGAACCAGATTTAATCCATTAGAGCCTTCTTTCAGACCAAAAAATAGAAAATTTCACTCAAAAAACTGTTTTCCTTCAATTTCCAACAAAACAATCCATACAAACGTACTTTCAACCTTGAACAAAGGTCGAGGAAACCTTTAAATATGTTTTCCCAACAGTTATTTTTCCAATGGGCCCTTCTTGGCCGCTCAAACACAAAAGGAGCATGTTTTTGCAAAAATTGTCAATAATTGCAAAACCCTCCATTCCTAAACTTTGGACTAGAACCTTTTTGTTTCTCACCCATGGTCAACATGACCTTATTAGAAAACATCATTCCAACCACAAAAATTCCTAAAGGCATACATCTAAGTCATAAACTCATTCTATACTTCCACATTTTGCCTAGTGTGCTCTCTATTGCTTCCTAGGTGCTCCTGCACCAATGAAATTAAGGAAGAACAACAAGAGAGGAACAGGAAAAATAAAATCAATACATAGTTTCAAGGATTTTTCAAGTGAGTAAGAGAGCTATGGGAGAAAGCTCATCTAAAATATTTTGAACTAGAGTTTTATATACCATTTAGAGAGCTTGGTTTTCATGGAGTTGCTTTCAAATCCTCTACTTTTATTGTTCCTATGGTAAATTTTTGGTAGAGTTGGTGGAATTACCTTTCTTAGTAAATCTACTATTAGTAATTGAGACAGTTAACCTTGATAGAGTAGGACTTGGGAAAAGGGATTACATGGCTATTGCTTTTCAAATAATTCAAGTTTATACCCATATGCACGCCATTCCTCAATCTTCACTTGATGGCATCAAGGAATGGATGAACTCCATGGATATAAAGTATTATGAAAGTAGAAATAACTTGAACTGGCAACCAATTTGTAAGACTATTACCGATGATCTAGATAAATTTATTGAAGATGTTGGTTGGGAATTTTTGAATATGGAAGCTAGTGATTTTGATTCTGATAATTCAGAAGAGTCAGATCAAGTATATGAACCCTCTAATGTAGAAGAGGAATCATAATTAGATTTCATATAGCCACCATCAAGAGTGTTACAAGCCAATCAACAAGATGGAGGGAATTCTTATATAAGGATAATTTTCAATGTTGCAGGTACCAGCTTTAATGCCAACTACAATGGCAACATTGAAATTCCATAGCAATATTTATGTTAAGAAAATTTCCTTTAGATGCAAGGATTCAAAGCACATCAACCATTTGGCTTAATTTATATCACAAGTTGTACCATGATGTTCACTATGCATTCCTCTACTCTTTCGACTGTCAAATGTGCCACTTCCTTGTCATTGATCACCATCATATTCTCCTTTTCATGATTATTTTCTCTATCATCTTTGGTATAAACACTTGAATATTATATTTAACTCAAGTGAGGAAACTTAAAAATCATAATGATAGGCCAAAGAAAGAATATTCAGCCTTTTCATGGTAAAAGGAGACCTCAATTTAATCACTGTCATCCTCAAAAGGTTAATTCCATTTTCAAACATTTATTGCATATCTTAAACTATGACAAGCTTTTAATAAGGGTTTCCTGAAGAATCGCCCTCGAAGTTAGCTCCAGCATCATTTTTATTGTCACATCTTTATTTAGCTCTTACTCCATTCCTGCAACAATGATACTTTGGATTTTATTACACTGAATCATGAGGTCAAGCTACTATCAGCCCTTTTGACTAGATCATCTCTTCTTTCCTCATATTGGTTGTCATATTTTACATTTTGTTTTGACTTTTCATTTAAAATTTGTCCTAAAGGGTCTTTTTTCTTTTCAATGTGATTGTCCTGTGTTATTGCTTTTTAAAATTGATAATCATATTGTTGGTTACGCTAGCATTACACATCAATATCCAAACTCAAATCATTATCAAATCTCGATAACTATTTTGTGATTGAATAATTTGTTGTTTTATTTTCAGACATGTTGGTGAGAGAAACAATGCCAAATGTAACAAGGGCAATGGATATCTGTTTCTACTGCAATACAACTCTCAATGGCTCATAGGGAGGTATGAGGCAAATTACTAAATTTCAATTTACATTCTGTTATAGATGAACTAGTTCCCAGTGAAAAATCAAACCATTATTGATTCAGAAGAATTCCTATTTGATGGTTTTTATTGTATTTGAGCACGCTTTGAGCATCGACGCAACATTTCCATCGAGAGGATCGCCGATGGCTGTAAGTGATTAAATTTTGTTAAATATATTAATTTTATAATGTAATTTCTATATATTAATGTCTTTATTTTATTGTAATGCTTGAAACTAATTGAAAGAACTTAGGAGGAGTGTACAGAGGCACTTTCAACAGAAACGGGTGACAAATTTATCGCCATCAGGTCGCCCAGGAAAGGGAAAGAAAATTATATTTGAACCAGAGCATGGAGAGAAATGAATTTTGAATGTAGAGCCCTTTGTTGTACGCCTACATGGCAATTTTGTACATATTTTGTATTTGATATATTTGACATTGTATGCCTATATGGCATTCTCGTAGTTTCCATATGCTTTTGTAACTATATTTTATACTTCTTATATTGACATATATTAGATACATGCATACATTTGATTAATAAATATTTTTTATTGATGGTGTCCATATTTGCATTATAAATTCATGGTCTAATAGATATGAGTTACATGTATTCAAGTGTATACTCTTTACAACTTACGCACATATACTTCTTTGACTTAAGGGAACATCGGGTAAGTGTGAAAATTTGTGCTTGAAACGTAAGCCAATTTTGCAATTCTCGGTTCTTGCATACTCGATCTTATGGACTTATTCCTTCCTAGCACATATTGTGAATATTTCTCATTTGGTGCAGAATACAAATTCCTCATTTTTGAACCACTGTTTTCTTGTTTGCCTTCCACACAGAAAAATGTTCACACTTTTCAGATTGATTAATGATCAATAATGGCTGATTGTAAACACTTGACATTTTATGTTTTGAACTTTAATTTATAATTTTGTAGTTTATATTCATAACGTTGATTACATTGCATTGCACATCTTTCAAACTCAAAGCATTGCTTCAAATTGCATAACTAATAACTAGATGCTGATAGATGACAAAATTTTAATTACAATATAGTTTTTACAAAGTCAACCTAAGCAGTTATGCAATTACTTCACATTGCATAACTAATAACTAGGAGCGTTCTCACAATTGCATCTATTGTCATGGCATTCTATGAGACCACATTTCTTTGAGGCATTTTTCAACAGTTCAACGCCTTGTCTATACTACCACATTTTTTATACATGTCTACCAAAACATTTTGTCAAATAGTTCAAGTGTTGCCTTGTTGCTATGGTTGAAAGCCTAAAAGAAGTGCTTTTGAACAAGCTATGCATGCTTGGAAAAAATCTATCAAAAGCATAATAGTAAGCAATATCATAGACAAGGCAGTGAACTCTTTGAAAAAATGCCTCAAAGAAATGAGGTCTCATGGTGATGGAATGCCATGACAATCAATGATTGTCATGGCATTCCATCACCATGAGACCTCATTTCTTTGAGGCATTTTTCAAAGAGTCTACCCGCCTTGTCTATGCTAACACATTTTCATACATGTCTATCAAAGCATTTTATCAAATAGTTCATCAGCTTTACTACTTATGGCTAAAAGCCTAAACAAAAAGCCATCGAAGCTTTCATGGATGCTTTAGAAAATTTATCAAAGCATAATAGTAAGCAATAGCATAGATAAGGGAATGAACCTGTTGAAAAATGCCAAAGAAATGTGGTCTCATGGTGGTGGAATATCAAACAGTTCGCTTCCTTGTTGCTATGGTTGAAAGCCTAAAATAGGTGCTTCCAAAAAGCTACATGGATGCTTGGAAAAAATCTATCAAAGCATACTAATAAGTAATAGCATAGAAAAGGAAACAAACTTCTAAAAAAAGCCTCAAATAAATGTGGTCTCAATGGTGATGGAATGCCATGACAATCCATAGCAATTTGCTTGTCATGGCATTTTTCATGCCGTTCCATCACCATGAAACCATATTTCTTTGAGGCATTTTTTCAAAGAGTTCACTTCCTTGTCTATGATAACACATTTTTCATACATGTCTATCAAAGCATTTTATCAAACAGTTCATTGCCTTACTGCTATGGCTAAAAGCCTAAAACAGGTGCTTTCAAACAAGCTATGGATGCTTGGAAAAAATCTATCAAAGCATAATAGTAAGCAACAAGCTGATGCAATACAAAGATTGCCAAACCTCTCAACAGGCCCATTCAAACTACCACAATTCAAGTTACATTAGGCCCATATCACTGAGACACAGCCCGAACAATAGGAGGAATGGCCTATTTCAACATACTACACTCAAACCCTTAAGGGATCGATCTGGTTGAATGTAGCTCGAAGCGATTCCGCGTGTTTGGATGTAAAAGAGGACCATTCCTAGCGCAAACATGCCTATTTGAACGCATTGGAATAGTCTATTTGGTCACATAAGTTGCAGAACGAAAATTGCACCACCTTGCAACTTTCCACTGCTTCCATCTGACACTTTTTCCATCAACTTTAAAATGAACACCACGGGAAAACAACTCCGAGATAACGAAAACCGAGAGAGGTTATTGTAGAGGGGCCTAACACAATCCCATAGGATCAGACGAGAATTTTCTAAGCATCACGGTTTCTGAGTAACCTCATGCTGAAGTTTGCACCCATTTTTCCCTTTGGACCCTTAAGGGATCGATCCGGTTGAACATAGCTCGGAGCGATTCCGCATGTTTGGGAGTGAAAGATGACCATTCCTAGCGTAAACATACCTATTTGAATGCGTTGGAACAATCCATTTGGTCGCACGAGTTACAGAATGAAAATTGCACCACCTTGCAACTTTCCACTGCTTCCATTTGACACTTTTTCCATCAACTGAAAACTGGACACCATGGGAAAACCACTCTGAGAAAACCAAAACCGAGAGAGGTTATTGTAGAGAGGCCCAACGTGATTCCATAGGATCAAACGAGAAGTTTCTAAGCATCATGGTGTCCGAGTAACCTCATGCTGAAGTTTGCAGCCATTTTTCCCTTTGGACCCTTAAGGGATCGATTTGGTTGAACGTAGCTCGGAGTGACTCCGCGTGTTTGGGTGCAAAATAGGACCATTCCTAGTGTAAAAATTTCTATTTGAATGCATTGGAACAGTCCATTTGGTCACACGAGTTGTAGAATGAAAATTGCACCACATTGCAACTTTCCATTGCTTCCATTTGACACTTTTTCCATCAACTGAAAACTGGACACCACTGGAAAACCACTTCGAGATAACGAAAACCGAGAGAGGTTATTGTAGAGGGGCCCAACATGATCCCATAGGATTAGATGAGAAGTTTCTAAGTGTCACGGTGTCTGAGTAACCTCGTGCTGAAATTTTCAGCCATTTTGCCCTTTGGACCCTTAAGGGATCGATCTGGTTGAACGTAGCTTAGAGCGATTCCGCGTGTTTGGGTGTGAAAGAGAACCATTCCTAGTGTAAACATGCATATTTGAACATGTTGGAACAGTCCGTTTGGTCACACGAGTTGCAGAACGAAAATTGCACCACCTTGCAACTTTCCACTGCTTCCATCTAACACTTTTTCCATCAACTAAAAATTGGATACCACGGGAAAACCACTCTGAGATAACTAAAACTGAGAGAGGTTATTGTAGAGGGGCCAACGTGATCCCATAGGATCAGACGATAAGTTTCTAAACATCACGGTGACCGAGTAACCTCATGCTGAAGTTTTCAGACATTTTTCCCTTTAGACCCTTAAGGGATCGATCCGGTTGAATGTAGCTCAGAGCGATTCCGAGTGTTTGGGTATGAAAGAGGACCATTCCTAGCATAAAAATTCCTATTTGAACGTGTTGGAATAGTCCATTTGGCTGCACGAGTTGCAGAATGAAAATTGCTTGCACTAGACGACCAAATTTGTTTGTAAGTGCTAAAACACTAAATCAAGTGTAACATGCAAACCAAAATGAATCTTTACAGGATAAATACATTTTAGGGTACCCATTTTGGGCATTAAAAATATATATCAATTTTAGATACACTTGTTTTGGAACACATGCCTGCTGTCCGAACTTCTTTGCTTCTAAAGAACCCTAAACATGCAGTGAGTTTTGCTTGTTTTGTGTGGATTTTTCTTAAAGAGGCACTTAGGAGTGATGGAAATGGTTGTAATTAGTCTTTACGAATCTAAATCAGGGCTTTGGGGTGAAGGGGTGAGCCTAGGTAATCAAAATCCTAGTGTGATCAACAAACTAAGCCTCTTAGGGACAGTGATACATTGGTCCATGGTTGTTCTTCCATCCACTATCAAAAGGTGAGACTTTGGGGTCTTGTAGAGGCATATCATAGTTGCCTAAATTTAGTAGTTTGAGCCTGGTATAGGCTTGTGGGTGGATTTTATTTAGACTGTCCTATCTCTCAAAAATCTGTTGTCCCACCAAAACTAGGCCTGAATAGCCCCCTTTTCCAAAGCAATCCTATTCAAAACTTATCACCTGACCATGAAACTTTCTACAGTATCTTAAATTGTTCCCAAACCAAGTATTTTCCAGGTTTTAATCTCCTATGACACCCTCAACATGCTCAAACACAAAACCCTAACGAAATTGCTCCAAAAACTAGGGCCTCTTGAAAAATTGACTTCCACACACTTCCAGAATCTTCTCTTTGAATTTTCACCATTAAATCATCATTCCTAAATACCTTCAACTCAAAAACATGCCCCTCATTAAGTTAGATCTCCTGCTGTTACACTTTAGGCATCATTTTCATGCAGTTTTCAATGTGAAATCTCGGTGTACACCCTATCATTCCTCCTTCTTGCACATTATTTTGTTAGATCTGTATTATACATGTAAGGATTGATCCATTTCACAAGTCACAACAACATTCTTTCATGAAATGGATCAAATATCTGATGGTAAAAATTGTTCCTTGACCAAACTCTTCATCCTTTCTCATATAGAAACTTTTGCCAACCCTCTAGCCATCCTATCATTCTGAAAACTAGTCCACCATGTCAGTGTTGTACCTCTCAACTTTGTCTTAGAAAACTTAACCTTCCTCTCTTCTTCCATCTATTCAAACTCAAAATAGTTTTTTAAGGCATCAAGCCATCATAACACCTCTTCACTATCCATCTTCCCCTGATAGATAGGCAACTCTATGTGACTCTTTCCTCCATGACCTTGTGTTTCTTTCAACAATCTTATGAACTTCCTTTCCTTAGGGTCTTCTATCTCATCTGCTGGTTGTCTTTGAGTTACCCGCACATGCTCTTCTTCTTCATCATTGTCTTCTTGTTCTCCTTGTTCTCCTCGCCTATTTCTCTCAAGGCTATTGATCCTAGCCTGCATAGCTATTGATCAAGGCTATTTATGGAATGAAAGTAGACATTTCCATGAGTTGTGATCCTAAAGGGTATATCAGTAAAATGAGGGTAGAGAGGGGTAGATCTCATATCTACCATCATTTCCATGCATCTAATGATGTGATAAGGAACCTCAAAACTAATAAGGAGGTCAGAGAAAGGAAAAGGAAATGGATGTTCATGGTCCAAACAAAATAGAAGAGGATAAAAATAATGATGCTTATGTTATTCCTTTGCAAAGTACACAAGTCCCATGGAAATGATGGAGAAGATGTTTGTTGCCATGGCAGATGGGAATTTTTCTAGCATGATGAAGTTGGTAGAGCAAGAGAAAAAGGGATGGAAGTTGAACAACTTGTTCAACAACAAGCCTTGTCAACAGAATCATCAACACAAGTTGCTCATAGCCAATCAATGCAAACTCTTGATGCACCCTTGGTTGATTATTCAAAGAATCCAAAAGAAAGGGAGAGTGTGCAAGAGGAGACTATGAAGAATGTTCCTAGAGATGAGGAAGTGAACTAACACTTCCCTTCTCCCCAAATCAATCAAGGTGATGAACAAGTTCCTAAAAATAGGCTAGCAGTTAATTTTTATGATGAGAACTCTGTTCCCAATGATGTCAAAGTATTAGCTTGTAGCTAGTTCATGGATGATGATACCTTTGTTACTACAAATGACTTTAGAGACTTCATCATCAAAGTGAAGAAAAATGAACTTAATGAAAAATTGGATAATGAAAAGGAGTTGACCCATCTACGTATGAAGAGGTCACTCAACAAGTTATCTAATAAATAGATTTTCATGCTTATAGAATCACTTTGGAAGAAGGGAGGAGATTAGTTAAAGAAAGTGGTATTCTTGTGTTTCTGATAGGGAGGGGGTTGGAGGAATCAATCACAGATTCCTGCTCTAGGTCTTGCTTGCAAGACCTCCTTGGTGTTTTGGCTTTCCACCTTAACCTATAGGACCCTTCTCAAATTTAGGTACCCCTGGTTTGTCTGGCCAACCCCACTTCTATCACAATTCCATCTACCAAGCTAACCTTGGTGCAATTCTCCAACTCTTCCTTAGCCCTTAATCAATCCTTAAGGCTAACTTATCCTCAACTCTCCATTAGTTCTTGCAGGGGTGTGGGAATTTCTTTAATGGCTTCAAACCAACCTCCTAGGGTACTTGAAGCTTTAATGGATTGATATAGCATCAAGGCCTATGTAGGATGTAGAGTGGTGTTTCTACAAGCTTTGTGTGTCATTAGATAGTTTTTTTATTCATTTTCAAGCACTATTTGTAAATAAGTTGGATTCCACACTGTTGCTGGTCTGAACCAGACAGTCTTGAGCAAATGGAGGTTTAGATCACTTTCCCACCATACAAATTGTATGACACTTTGGGAATAGTGACTAGACTCCATGTGTGTAAATATGGTAGGATTTAGGGTTTGTGTTAACACAGGAGCTGTTGGCAAAGTCTTGCCCTAGGCGAGCTAGGAAGAGTCTGGCTAGGGAAGACAAGAAGTGCAGAGCACATAACTTGCAGGGGTGACTAGTTCTTGATAAATTTCTTTTTGGAGGAGGTAGGCAAGTGTCTTACCTAGTTGCCACATGAAGGAGAAATCTCCATTAGTTCAATTGATGTGAGAACAAGTTGATAGTTTGAAAACAACCAGAAAATGGCTTAAAACCCTAGGAAATGACCATTTCCAAGTTTAAGCATTGTACGAACAGTTAAAGCTTAGGACCTCAAAAATATTTGAGAGGTGTTCATATGGGACAAGGACCTTGAAGAAATATTGAGGTGATCTTTTGAAATTTTTGAGTAATAGCCAGTTGTTTTGCTGATGGAGACCTAATTGGGGGTCATGGACTAGTAGCCTTCTTAACCCTAGATGAGGGTTTGGTGAAAGCGATGAGAAGGTGGAGTTTTGGTGAACCTTCAAGAACCCTAGGAGGTTGGTTTGAAGCCATTGAAGACATCTCTACACCCCTGCAAGAACTAATGGAGTGTTGAGGATAGATTAGCCTTTAGGGTAGATTAAGGGCTAAGGAAGAGTTGAAGCATTGCACCAAAGTTAACTTGGTAGATGGAATTGTGATAGAAGTGGGGTTGGCCAGATAGACCAGGGGTACCTAAAATTGAGAAGGATCATATAGGTTAAGGTGGTGAAACAAAAAACCAAGGAGGTCTTGCAAGCAAGACCTAAAGCAGGAATCTGTGATTGATTCCTCCAACCCCCTCCCTATCACTCTTCTTCTTCATCATTGTCTTCTTGTTCTCCTTGTTATCCTCGCCTATTTATCTCAAGGCTATTGATCCTAGCCTGCATATCTTCTCTCTCCCTTCTCCATTGCCTCTCTTCCCTTTCTTTAGCCTGCTCTCTTGCTGCTTCTTGTTCTCTTATTTCCCTTCTCTCCCTTTCCAAGGTTTCCCTCAACTCCTCCAACTCTCTTGCTAACTGATTTTTAGGTGCCATTGCTGATTCTTCAATCCCTAAAGGACCTAATTACTGATCTGATACCACTATGACGTAGAGGATATGGGACTCAAAACAAAACTCAAAGGCTTGAAGGATTTTTCAATGAAGTAATCTCAACCATGTTCTAAACAACGTTAAGGAAAGAAGCCCCAAAGTGCACTTATGACTCCAATCTTTCTCCTATGGACCCAAACCCTTGGAATTCCATTAAGGGACACAAAAAAACTTGTCTTGAATTTTTTCAAAGCCCCAAACCTCTGACTCAAACAAAAACCCACTTTTCCACCTTGACTAGGCTTCCAGCCAACTAGGCCTCCAACGGTGGTTTTTTTGACTTTTCTAACAACTTTTCCAAAAGACTCACCAAAATAATGATTTAATTAGGTGTGTTTTGTGATGCTACACAACATACCAAAATCTTGATAGCACTTGTTTCAGACCAAACCTTTCAAAAATCTGCTGTCCCACCAAAACTAGCCTAAATAGCCCCCTTTTCCAAAGCAACCCTATTCAAAACTTATCACCTAACCATGAAACTTTCTATGGTATCTTAAATTTTTCTCAAACCAATTATTTTCTATGTTTTAATCTCCTATGACACCCTTAACATGCTCAAACACAAAACCCTCACGAAATTGCTCTAAAAACTAGGGCCTCTTGAAAAATTGACTTCCACACACTTCCAGAATCTTCTCTTTGACTTTTCACCATTAAATCATCATTCCTAAACACCTTGAAGGAATTTGAAGGAAGATTTTAAGTATGATAGTCAATGAATAGAAAAATGTTTGAGAAGCAAGGGTTTCAAAGACCTATTAAGAAACCTTATGACAATTAAAGGCATCATACAAACACAATTTGAAGCACACCATTGAATGCAAGGATATAGAGTTTAGAGGAGGTGATCCAAGGGACTTTAAACTGAAATAGATGATAATGGAAAGATCACTATTCTTAATTTCCAATTTGAGATGTGTTCCAATTTGAAAGGGCAGACTTTTCCATTGTTGTTTTTTATTGAATTGATCACTCAACAATGCAACTTGATCACTCAACTTGAATCACACAATCAAACATCTCAACATGACTTGGGGATGATGTAAAAACTCTTCACATAATAGAAAATGACCAAATAAATAGACCTTGTACCCAAAAACATCCATTCTTCCATCGCTCCTACACAAGCCCATGTAACTTTGCAACATTCACCAATAGGACAGTCAAAATAAAAATTGATTAAAAGAATTAACTAGAAAATGAAACATTCTTTTAGACTCCTAAAAATATCCTACACAAGTTCCCAAAAGCATAGGATCAAACACCCACCATAAATGTATCAAAATATTGACTTACAAGCCATAAATGAGGCTTAACTAGGCCTGCATAAGGAAGTGTTCAACCTTTCAAGGCACACCCAAACACCCATAATTCCTTTAAAATATTCTAATAGGTTCCCCAAGACTTTTTGGAGATGGCCTTGTATTATTCTTCCAATAATCTTCAATTAGTGTTCTCAATGCTTCAACAACTTTTTTTATCTTTGTGTGGCAGTCTCCCCGAGAATGCCCATAATTCATTTGAATCGGTGCCCTCAATTCTTTGCAGCCTTTGAACAGCTTTTGATAAAAAATTTCTACTAATTCCCACTTGTTCACTTGTCCTTTTAATGAGGCGAGATCTCTTTGTTTGATAGCTTACCAAAGTTGATGCAATGACACGTCATGTGACATTACTATCCTTTGAGCGTGAGGTCTTACCCACAGTGTCATAAGCATCCATTAGATTCTTCACAATAGTGTTTTCATTTGATGCATTCAATGTTCTCAACGCAAGAGTCTTCATGATGTTTTCTGTACTTTAAACCCATCATTTGAACAAATAGTTGACGCTCTTGTAGTCTCATTTAGCCTTTCAAAGAACATTTTCCAAATCTTATCGACACATATCTTCTACAAGTGCGTTAAGGTCTTACCTTCCATGTGCTACAAAATATCCTCATCAATATTAATCAAAAACTTTTGGCTTTCTCACATACAAAATTCTAGGTGGTGTTCTTAGGTACATACATCTCTACATTACCAATTTCATCAATATTTAATTGAGGTGGGCTTAGATTGCGTACCTTTCAACCATCAAAGGGTGGAATAGAAGACATACCTTGAGGTTCACGTGGGGATGATGGTGTACCTTGTTCCTCAATTTTGAGTGATGATGTACTCTCAACTTCAGATGTGGTGGAAGGTGTCAACCATACTCACTTGTGGTAGATGGTGTCCCTCCATATTCGCTTGTGTGTAATGGTGTCCCTTCATCTTCACTTGCGGTAGAGGGTGTGTCTCCAACTACTGTATCTACATCTACCCTAGTATGACTCTTTCACATTCGTTCCCTTTGTGCTGCCAATTTCTTTTTCTCTTTTTTGGCCCGGTTGTTCCTCTTCAAGGCGGCTATTTTCATCAATCGTTCCCACGAATTACGCTTTTCATGATATTCCCTCATCCATTTGTTATTTTTTATCTCTTAAGGCTTGGAGCTTATCATCTGTTAGTTTTTTCCCTTTAACTTGATTCGTTTCTTGGCATGTGAATAATTTTACATTGCAAAAGTGCTAGGATTGTCAAATTAACTAATTGAAGCGGAAGCATAACTTAATCAAAACAATATAAAATCCCTATACCCAGCTAGTGATGCTATTCGTTACCACTATGCAAACAAGTTTGTCACAAATCTAAATACAACTATCACTGTACATACAAATTCCTTAGTCTTTAACATCAATACGGTATTTAATCTTTAGGACTCCATACCCTAAATCGGGTGAATCCCACAAATCATTACTCTGTTTTGTGAAATAAGTGTATAAACTTTTAGAGTATGTTCAAAAGGATCAAAATAGACCTGAGAATATGTAGAAACAGCGAAAGGAATATTGTTAAGTGCTTGGGAGTAGTCTCATTTTTTATTCCACAGTTGTGTCTATGCTTGGTAATGTTTTGAAGGTAGATTGTGAAAGATTTGATGATTTGGGCATATGTTTCCAATGTATGGCAATGGTGTCTTGAATGCAAAGTAGTCAAAGTGTGTCTATACTGATATATTGGAATATTACAATCAAAACATGATGAAATTGGTATCTTAAAGGTCTGGTG
>VDFB02353493.1:263600518-263636510 GCA_007258455.2 Sequoia sempervirens
CCTCTCTCCAACTCTCTCCCACCCTCTCCAACCCACTCCAACCCTATCTCCTACTCACCCACTCTCTCCAACCCTATCTCCCACACTCTCCCTCCCTATCTCCCACTCTGCCACTCTCTCCCATGCTCTACCACCCTAAACCCTCTCCCACTCCCACCCTCTCTCCCATAAGCATACATACATGACACACCAATATACATATACATACAAAAATACAAACATATCAACAAACATTCAATAAAGTGGCATTTAACTAAAGGAAGACATAACGTGAGTGCAGTATTTGTTGCTAGTAATGCTCCCTAAAGAGGGAAAATGTCAAAAGCAAAATATAATGTGAGCGCGTTATAATGCGAGCGCGTTATAACGCGCTCGTGTTATATTTTGCATTGGGAATCCCCAAGCCTTAGATTTGGTATTTTCCTTGGAATACCAACCCAAAGGCTTGGAGGGCATTCCCAAAGACCAGAGATGTGTTTTTTCCAAATTGAACAAATTTTCACATAATCGGGTTTGTGCTCACCATCAGGATTGCATCTGGTTCAATATCAAGAAAATCGAACACATGGGTAATGTTAGGTTCTTTATTAGCTTTCCAACGATGTAATTTTTTTCACTTTCTAACAATGTTAAGACTTTCATCCATAAGTTCTTTTGTTTGTATGTCCGTTTTTCTTCAAAAAGCAATGTTTGGTATTTTTTTCGCTATAAATTAACCGTTCATCGAAATTTGAAATAAATTACATTTTTAGAAACTAGACTCCATTCTACAATTTAAAAAAAATAAATTAAAAAAAGAAATCTATTAGTTTCAAAAAAATTTAGGGGGAGCACAGCCAAAATTCTGCTTTTTACGAAGTGCCCACTTAGAAAATTAATAAAAAATCAAATATTCATTAAAAAATTATCAGAAAAAATCTTGTCCCTACTACATACTGTTATCTAACTCTTGAATAGAGAGATTTTTAAAATACTACAAAAAAGTTCACCGTGCTCAGGTCACACAAGAGTTGCTATGTTATGTTTTTCTGACAAAAACAACAGCAATTTGTGTGCATCCCTCTTTTGAACCCCTTAATCTCAACCATTTTCAAAATAAATTAGTAGTTTAGAAAGTAGACTTGGAGCACTGTGGTCCTTGTTTTTTTTCCATCTAAAAATCTTGAGTGTAGCTATCCTCAATTTCACGTCCAAGGTCAGTATTTCCTAATTTAAGAAAAAAAAGTGGCCACTTAAGCCCCTTTTTTGGGAACCATCTTGGTGCACTTACCCAAAACTCTATTGCGAGTTCATCTTTAATGAGACTCAAAACCATTTTGATATGATGATTTTTTGGGAAAAGGTAAAGGTTTTGTATAGGGTAGGGATGGGGTACATAACACCCAAGACTAACCATTGAGATGCTAGGCCAGATATTAAGCATGTCACATGTGGTCCCTTCCACTATGAAGGAGGGTATTGAAGTGGAGACCTGATAGTTTGCTAGTTCCCTCATATAAACCTTATTAAAACATAACAAGTCTTTTTCACAAGGTGATGAGGGTGAGGCTCCTAAGTTTCGATGATCACCACACCTTTGTGATTCCTTTGGATCTATGTATGATTATAGCTATGGGGATCTCAAGATAAAAAATAGAAAGGGTTCTTCATAGTTTTAGGAGTATGCTACATAGGGAGAGGAGTAGGATACATCCATATTAGATAAGAACTTTGAAATTAATCAATAGATAATTTTCAATAAGGTTAAATATATTTTATTATATATTCTTTTGAAATCTAAGGTTAACTATATTAATCTATTATAAAGAAAAAATGATGTAAAGAATTATGTGCAATATAAAATTCCAAGGTTAGAGTGTTCATCCTACATCTGGGTGTGTGCAAGAAGTTGAGTCCACTTTTTGGCCAAAAAGTGGAAGTGTTTTCCCTGATTTTTAGAATTTGACACATTTGACCTTAAAATTTGAAGCACTTAGAGATGGAATCTTCAAAAAAGTCACTAATCATAAAATGTAGTACTAGGAGTCTAGTTTCCAAATATGTAATTTATTTCAATACCCGGATTGTAAAAATTGAGTTTCAATAGGCGTTTCTAAAAACCACTGTTTAAAAGTCACTTTTTTATACCATACCATGGACGTGTACGACATCCATATTTTGACCTAAATTATCATATTTTTCTAAATCCTTTTGGGAAAAGATTTGTGACTCACTCAAAGCTTGCTTTTAATTTTTTATAATTTTTATTGAATATTTTTTTATTAAATATTTATTAGGCATATTTGTCATTTTGAAAAATTGCGTAATGTAGACGATAAGATGACCTAAACTTCTATCATTTTTTTATTTTTGATTTTTTTTTTTTTAAACTAAAAAGAATGTTTAAAGTTTGCTCTTCTCAACTACTGGCCAAAATGTTAGTGTTGATCAAAAGTTATTAAAATACTAAAAAACCCGATAATTCAAGTTTATGGACTAGTTTCATTAGAAATTAATTGAAAAAATAAAAAATAATCAAATTATTAAAAAACATATATTTGGAATGCAATCGCCTCATCTATAATGGGTTTTAATTTCAAAAAATTCTGCAAAATAGGTCTTCAAACATATGTCCAAAGTCATTATTTTCCTGTGACATTAACAGGACCTTAAAGTTGCAGGTCAAACCAGGTCCAAAGCTTAGGTTCGGGTCCCCAAGCCATTTCCCGAACCAAAAAACAAGCCAAAAAACCCGCTCAAAAATTCATAATTTAAAAAACGGGATCCCGTTTCATAAAAAAGCCATTTTTTATGGTTCTATGAAATGGGATCCCGCTTTTGAAATATTCCAAAAACGGTTTCCAAAATGGAAAGTTTCAAAATTGAAGTTTCCATTTTTCGAAATTTTCAAAATGATCCCATTTTAAAACTTTCCATTTTTGGAAAATTTTGAAAATTTCCGAAAACGGGATCCCGTTTCCAAAAACGGGATCCTATTTTTTAAACTTAGGTTTGGGATCCTGAAGCTAAACGGGATCCCGTTTTCTAAAAAGCGGGATCTCGTTTTTTGCAAGCCGAATTCATTTTTTTGCCTAAGGCAAAAACTTCCACGTTTCGTGGACTCAACTTTGTGCACTTACCCATCTAATGGACCTTGAACTCTTGATTATGTAACCTTGTTGAGTCCAAAGGTATGTAATTTATAAAAAAATAGTAAATATACTACATGTAAATATTTTTATCATATATCAATGGTTAACTTAAAATTCATATTTGGTGATGAATATGTGGATGTTGGTCCTTCAACATCAACACCCATTGGTTTTATTATAGGCATAGAACCTATTATACGTGTGCACTATGTTGATAATTTTTAATTTTAGATTTACGTGATTGCCATAATAGATCTAACAAATTTTATGTCATCAAAATATAGAATAAAAATATATAGTCATTGGAAGATACATAAAGTGTCTCATCCTTTAGCTTGTATTAAAAATAAAAGAGTAGATTAAATTCAAGTTACAATTCTATTTAAGATTACTTACAATTCAGTATTATAATAATTTACAAGAAAAAATAAAATTTGTAGCATTGAAAATTGTCATTCTTGACAATTACATATTAGGTTTAGCTCCCCTCTATGTGTTTGGACCTAGTTATGCATTTAATTACTCATTTTATAAATATCCTCAAAAAATCAAATATGGGAAATAAAATTATGCATTTTATATTTTTCCCTAACACTTTTGGCCTTGAAAAGGATGGGTCTAGTCTAGGGTGCACCATGCCCTAGGCCAACACTTTTGGCTCCAAATTTGATTTTTTTAGTGTCAATAATTTATTGTTTGAATTTCCAATTTCATTTGTCAACAATTGGTATTTGATTTTCAAGAAATTATAATAATTAAATATAAATACTTGTCATTTTATCATTTGAAATCCTAATGAGACCTAGAATCACACTTAACAATTTTAGAGAACAAAGTGAAGATCTTAAAATTAGTCAAGGGAACAATTAGTGACATTATCACAACACTTTTGTAAATCAAGCTCAAGTTTGTAGGATATCAAGAAGAATGAAGAAAATTTTGTACAAGGAGCTATTATGATCAATTGAATGCCAAATCATGAAGATGTATTGAGTTATCCAATACATGCTTACCTCAACAATCCATTATGTTTTATGAGCTAAGGGTAAAAGAACAAAGTTGTGTCACAATTTCGGCCAACTTATCAACACAAGTGAATTTTAGTATTTCTAACTAAAAATAAAATTTGGTAAAACATATGATCTAATAAGATTCATTCTAGATTAGTTAGATATGTCCAAAACTTTTCCAACTATTTTTTTTGGCTAAATGCATATGTAGCACCACTTTGAGGCCAATTTTAAAAAAAATTAAAAAAATTAAAAAATTGATGTTTTACAACTTATGTGCATGCAAATAACATTTTTTTTAAAATGTAAAAATATCCCTTTGTAGATCCATAAGCGTAGTTTTTAAAAATACATATATTTTAATAGTCAAATTATTATTTATATCTTATTTTGTATTTTTACTAAAAGTAGGTTATCAACATAAAAATATTAGGTTGATTACCATGTTATGAAAAAAACTAAAACTTACTAAAAAAATTGAAAAAATTATGATGCACTAGATAATTTAGAATCTATATCAAGATGGTATTATTTTTTTCTATTTTAGATAAATAGTTCATTTAAAAGCCGACGTTGAATAGAAACAACTATATTTTAATAAACACACATTTTAATATTTATTTAAAAATATATATTTAACAAAAATGGAAAAAAATATATTCATACACTAAAGTTTCAAGTTGAAAATACAAACAAAAAAATTGAAGGAAAAAAATTACTATATAAAGATTGACGTCTAATGTAACTTCATTTTTGAATTTTATTAGCAACTAAATTATGATATTAATTTATAAAAAACTATATTCAAACAATTTTTTATTTTTTTCAAAAAAATACAAACATAAAATATACTAAAAAATACATATTCTATTAGTTTACATCATTTCAAAATTCAAAAGATATATGCAACTTTATAGTGATTCAATTTTAAAGTTTGGATTAGTTTTGGTTGTTTCCTTTATAAAAGTGTGACATAGCTTTGTACTTTTACCCATAACCTTTTGCAAGTCTATCAAGAAATAAAGGCATCCATCAATCAAATTTTGTGGAAACTTGTGTGACATCACTTCATCAAGGGTTTCACATCAAGGTAACATCATCATTTGTCATTTATCAATTTCAGTCAATTATTGTTGTTTTGACCTCTGCTAGCCTAGGGCATGCCCTCTTGATCATCATCAATCATTGTTCATGGAGGTAGGAATAAAAACATGGGGTTTGACATATGCAAGCCCATATAAAAATACTTTTCCCATATTTCCATGTGCGCGGGTCAGATCTAAAGGTTTCAACATGTGACAATATTAAAAAACAATGTGCATATCTTAATCCATAAAAATCAGGATTTCAATCCAAGGCATGTCAAACCCTACACCAACCAATTCAATCTCAAATTTTCATCTCAAGTTCCTCTTTATGTTTCACTCTCAAATACTTTCTATTTTTATCTATCTGCTAAATTGCATTTTGGGATCCAAGGTTGTATATCAATTGGGCTTGTTAAAACACACATCAACTTCATCATCCCCACAAATAAAAAACAACATAAAACCTAGGAGATTGGATCTCCCTTGTGGTATGAAGTCAATCATTAAACCCTGGTTGATTTATGTTTAATGTCAAGAGTCAACTGAAAGGGATATAATCCTAGCTAACCTAAATGGATCTAGGATCACTTTTCCTACTCAACATTTTGGTGAACCCAACATATCTTACTCTTGCAATTTTCTGATTTTAGATAGTATAATATTTTGAAAATTGATTCAAAACCTATATTTTTCAAAGATCTTATTGTTGATTTGAAAGGGTTTCATGCCCAAAAACTGTGCATTTGTATTCTTCCATCATTATACATTAAGAAAAATGCTAACCATTTAAACTAAATTGTACAATTTTAGATCTTATTTTTCCTTATTATGACTTAGAGCTAAGTTATTTTCATTGAGAAATTTAATTGAAATATTGTTTTTTCATTTATGCATGCATATTTTAGTGAAAAACATAGAAAATAAAAAAATGTATAGTATTTTCATTTCAAGAGATCAAAAAGTATTTATTTTCTATATTTAAAAAAAAAAATAGTTAATTATAATATTTCAATTTAAAAATTATCATTTGAACATATGCAATTGCTCTAAAAATATCAAAAATTGCATGCATATAGGTAATTCATATAGAAAAAATAGATTTTATGTGCCAAAACCCTGTTCACTTCCAGACTTGAACCTATGAAACATAGGAACCTCAAACACTATAGGTGGTTACCAAAAAATTTAAAATTACTTGTCTATTCTAGGGTACATAGTTCCCTATCCAGTTAGTTTGGGATTTTTTTTTTTGTGAAAATCTCTATCAGTGTTCTCTATTGAGATCCGGGTCATGTTTTGGAAGTTTGTTATGAAAACTATCTAATTTTTCCTATGCATTACCAATTTGCTCTATTTTACCTAATTTAGTGCAATACCCCCTAAAAAAGAAAAAGGAAAATAACATGTTTTATTTTCAAAGGGTATATGCAGCAACCTTAACCAACCAATAGTTTTTCTACCTATGAGAATATTGTGATGGAACTGAAATAAAATCATTGATACATTTATTAACATCACTTTACCTAATTTCCATTCCTCTCCCAACATCTCCTCTACTTGTGAGAGTGTTTTGGTGCAAGAGTATGCAATCAATGACAATCATGTTAGTCCTTCTCTTGGCATCCCTCTTACATGTGAGGGTATCTTTGTGCAAGAATACCCAACCATTGAGAATTATGAGAATCGTTTTTTCTTCCCTCCCAATATGGTGTAGGAGAACCTACACCTTATTGACAAAAAAATGATCTCTTGAAGGTTGATAGGTGGTTAGTGGGTTAGTAGGGGTTAGTGGGTTAGCAGTTAAAGGTGATTTTCATAAGGTAAAAGTTGATCTTCTTGTGTATGGTGGTAATTTAAATGAAGAAGAGTTGCTTGAGTGGATTGCTACTATGGATAATTACTTTGAAAGTGAAAATATTTCTGATGAGCAGATGGTGAAGGTGGAAAATAAAAAACTCAAGGGTCAAGCTCTTCTATGGTGGGACTATGAGCAAGCAGAGAGGAGAAAACAAGGCAGGTCAAGGATAGTGTCTTGGGACAAGATTTTGCAAAAATTGAAAGGTAATTTTCTTTCAAAGGATTATGAAGTTCAATTGTATAAAAAGTTGCAAGAATTGAAACAAAAAGATTTAGATGCCAAGACCTATACAGATGAGTTTTATAAACTAAGTATAAGGGAAAGAGGGGATGAACATGAGGTTGAAAAGGTGGCTAGATATCTAGTTAGTTTGAGATTTAATATACAAGATTAACTTGTTGTTGCTAACCCAAAGTCTGTTGAAGAGTTTTTTCAATTAGCAATCAGGGTGGAGGAAAAGCTGAAAAGAAGGCAAGAGAAGTCAGTGAGAGGAAGAGGTGTTAACACAAGATAGAGAGGAACAATCCCTACAACAAAGCATCCATTGGAAGAAAAATAAGGAGCAAATATAGGTAAGGAGCAAGGTGTTGATACTAGAGGAGGTTTTAGGGGTAGAGGCAAGTTTAGTGGTGATAGAAACTCTAATGATTTTGCAAGGAGATGTTATACTTGTAATGAATATGGTCATCCATCTTGGAAATGTCTTGAAAAGTTTGGTAGTTCATCTAGTGGTGAAAAGAGGATTGATAGGAGAGCACAAATCATTCAAGAAGAGGAGTGTGAAAGAAATCATTCTACAAGTTTAAGAGTTGCTCCTGAAACAAGGGGAAATACTAATGATGAGGAAGATAGTATTGAAGGAAACAAAAGGGGTAGAACTATTGCAAAGGTAGAGCCTCAAGATCAAGACTACATATAAGTGAAAAAACAAGGTATGCAACATTGTAATTGATTCTGAATCTACTAAAAATATGGTGTCAAGTGAGATGGTGAGTAAGTTGAATTTACAAAAAGTACCTCATGAGTTGCCATATAAGGTGTCTTGGTTGAGTGATGGGAAATCTTTGTTGGTTAATGAAAAAGATGTGGTAGATTTCCAGATTGGAGGCTATAAAGATAGTATAGTTTGTGATATTATTCCTATGGATTGTTGTCACCTACTCCTAGGTAGACCCTAGCAATATGACAAGCATGCAATATATGATGGCAGACATAACACATATACCATAGTAAAAGATGGATGCAAGTTTGTTTTAACTCCTTTGGTGGAAGATGAGAAAGGAAAGGAAAAAGTGATAATGTGTGGAAAGAAAGAACTGGTAAAATATGTGAAGGAAGACACAAATGTGAGTGCCACAGTCAGTTTAAGGTCTGAAAATTTTTTAATAGTAGGTGTAAAAGTCAATGCAGGTTTGAAGGTTGAGATAGTAGCAAGGAAGGAGTTGACAGTGAATTTGAATGAGAATGTCTTGGTAGGGTCTATTGTATTTCCTTTGGCTAAAAGTAAGGTAAGAGGACAAGTGGTATCTAATGGTACAAAGATAGTAGTGGGATATGGGAACAATACAGGGGTACAAGTTATTGATAAGACAAAAATTCTTATGACAGTTGTGGAAAAATAGAGTGGACAAGAGGTTAAAGGCATAAGCAAGCATGACGATGAGAAAAATATGAAGACCATTCATGAAATTGCTAAAAATTATTTGTTTGTAGGTGGAAGTCAAAGAAATCAATCAGATTTTAGAAGATAGATGGTAGGTCAGAAGGTAGAGATAAAGACAAATACATGTGCAAACACAGTCAAGAATGTTAAAGGTGCAGGGTAGATTACAAGTTTAGTGTGTATGAACTAGTGGAGAAGATTTGTAGACCAGAGGAACATGTATGAAGATTGGAGAGATTGGGATTAGATACAACTCATGTGGCATGAGTTTTTTCCTGTATGGGTGTATGGTGCAAGAGCACCTACACCTTATTGACAAAAAAATGATCTCTTGAAGGTTGATAGGTGGTTAGTCCCGATTAGTAGGGGTGTTTTGAGTTTATTTAATCTAAATAAGGTCTAAAAATGACCATTTATTATGTAATTAGGTGATTTGGAGTCCTAGGAGTCAAATTAGAAAAAGTTGCAAAAAAATAAATGCAAATGTTGTCAAGAGCAACAAAGTTGTCAAAAGTGTAATTTTTAGGGAATATGAAGAGTTTAGTAATTTAAAAGATAGTTAGAGGAGTTAGACCATTAGTATTTGAACGTAAAATGTATTTAAGGGCCTCAAAAGTATAAAATATCTATTGTTGATGAATGTATTGAGAATTTCAAATCAAATACCATGTTATTTTCTACAAATTTCCTATTTTTCTGAACTTCCCTTCTTCTGAACAAACCCGTACAAAATTTTAATGCTCTAATATTCTTTGAAAAATATTCAAGCATGTCTTAAATCTCATATGAATCTATTCTAAAGGATTAACATCAAGTTTTGTGAGAGTTCTCCTTGATTTTTTAAATATGCCTGGTAAAAACCAGTGAAGGGCCTGTTTGAAGAATAAAAAATGGAATGAGCCTTTCCTCCTATTGTCTTGGTCTGTTACTTAGTGGAAAGGAATGTTATATGTTAGAGTAGGTGTTTAAATGATTTAGGAAGCAATATAAAGTGAGTTGTGTGGTTTGGAATGAAGCCCTAAAGCTGGTAACTATAATTTCCTATGTGAAATGGTGGTTTAGAAAATTATTTTGTTGAATTGTTGATGGAAATGAACTTGTGAGGGTTTATAGAGTCTGTACAGACCTAATTGAATGTGTTGGATGCAATTTTTTAGTTTGTGGAGCGTAGGATTTGTGATTTTCAGAAAAACCTAGGTTTTTGCAAGGAATTTGAGGGTTTCTTGGATCAACGTCAAAGAGGACTTGTGTCTATGATTTGATCAAGGAATTTGGTGTTTTGTGTCACAATTAGTAACTATCAAAATAATTTTAGTGAAAAAAGGTGATTAGGAGGGACCTCCTTTGAAAAAGTGGGCTAATTGAGTAGCCCTAAGGTAGGGTAGCCTATTGGTTTACTACTTTGTGTCCAGGGAAATTTGTGGAACTTGTTGGGATGTTGTGTGGAATTGTGTTGTGAGCCTTTGAAGGTTTTTTTCAAGCCTTTCTACGTCCTTTAAAATATAAGTCCATTTGTTGGTTTTTGAAGGCTAGAAACCTCAAGTGGTGTCGTAAAGGACAATTGGATGTTTGTGTGTTCAAGGGTAGATTTCCTTGTAACTTGAACTAGGTTGTTTTTTGTTGAGTAGTGTGTGTCAACCACCTTGCTTACATCACAATACCTCTTCTACTTGGGAAGATATTGGGGCACAAGAGGGTGAAATCATTGATATATTTTTAAATTATAATAAGGTGTCTTGCATAGATGAGTGTTCAAAATTGATATTACATCATCCATTGATGTAATATTTCCAACAAGATAAAATTATGAACCCACATTTGATTATTGGGCCTCTAGAAACTTCTATAATTATTGGACCTCCTAAACCACATCTCATTATAAGACCTTTTAAACCTCACAATCATATCCTAAAATTTAGAAAACAACACACTAGTAATCATGTGCAACAAGATGTGTTGAAGAAACAAAGTTATCATAAAGTTGATCACAAATATAACACTAGAAATAATAAGCAACCAAAAAAATGCCAAAACTCATTCCATTAAATCTACCATATCTTCCACCCTTGCCTAGCCTTCCTCAGTGTAATGGTTAATAATATGATCTTGTTGAGAAACTTCGTAATAGTCTAGCCAAGATATCCCTTTGAGAATCCATTCAAACATTGCCTATATATTGCAATATTCTCCAAGATGCTTTGTAGAAGATTGATATCTCACCTTCTAATAAGCTAAATGATGTGGTAGCCTTGTTTTATTGTAAATGTAGGAAAAAAAGGTTGGATATTACCTTCCCTCAACATGAATTACCTATACTTGAGGTCCAAAACAAACATGAGGCTCTAATGATAATGGTTTCTATTAATAAAAATAGGATTAGACATACTCTCATTGATAATGGATCAAATCTTAATATTTTTCGCATTGATCTTCTAGATAAACTTGGTTTGGATAAGAATCTCATATAACCTAATGATATTTATATTTATGGATTTGATAATGTTAGTAGGAAATCATCTAGTACAATCACACTACCCATTAAGGTAGGATCTATGGTTTACCTAAACCTATCCATATTATCTTAGGACCACTTTCATATAATATTCTCTTAGGTAGATCATGGATTCATGCCACGAAAGGAGTCATGTCTACTCTTCACCATGAGATGAAGTATGAATATAATAAAAAGATATATATTGTTAAAAAAATGAAAAAAAATATAATTCACAAATTGACGTCGAACATAACAATTCCGACTCTCTTAATACTTTGATTCCATCTTCAAAAGTTTAACTATTACCTTCTAATGATAATGATACTATGAATTTTCTCTTGGGTGATGATTTGGAGTCATTATATTTTACACCTTGATTCAATGGGGAGTCTAAAATATTTCCATAAAAGTTCAAAGAGTCGAATACAAATGATGATCATGATATTAATTTATCTTTAAACACATGTTTTGGTGATGATTCAGGTTCATTAGATTTTATACCATCCTTTATTAGAGAGTACAAAATCTCACAATCTAAACCTAAAGAGTCTTGTGTTTTATTTGCTAAATCTTGTTCTACATCAACAAATTCGAAAAGATCACCCCATGATGGTTATGGGGATCTTTAGCTTTTGTACCTCATGTGTTGGAAATGCCTAACTTTAAAAAATTAAAAAAGGATATAAATTATTGTGAAATAATAAATTCTTCTCATAAGCATCTTGACAATACTTCTTTATCTGAATTCTAGACAAGTGTTATGGGCTTGGATATAAAATTCTTTCTAAAAGTGGATATAATAAAAAAATGCAAAAAGGAGATAAGGATCATGTGAAGCATATATCATACCTTTCAAAAAAAAAATTATGTTTCCAACCTTCTTATTTGTCTTCCTCTCATCTACCACCATCTACTATATTTAAAACATCATGTGGTAAGTGAGCAAATTTTTCTTCACAAGAGAAATTTTTTCCTCCTCAATCTTTACTGGAGCAAGAGAATATTTTTTTGAGTCTCCTCAAAGCCTCTTTGATTACTCTTCCTCCTCCAACACATAAGAAATTTATAATAATAAGATTTTTGGTAAATATCATCGAGTGCATGGCCATTCCCAGTGAATGTTAGGGCTTGGGTAGTAGAATACAACAATTTAATGATTGTGGTGCTCTTCCATATGTTGATCTACCTAATCACTCTAAATAATGATATTTCTTCTATGGTTTTTCTCCTCACCATGTGGCATTTGTAGCTTTATGTGTTTCCTCATTCCCATTCATGGTGGTACAATCTTAATTGCAACCATATTTTCCATAGTAGTAACATGATTGTCTCTAATATGGTTATTCTTGCTTTTATACTTGGGGGGAAAGGATAACTAGTTTTGGGAGGTGTGTATGTTTTCAAGGATCCCCTCTTGCCCCCTTTTTCCTTAAAATACCAACATAACAAATATGTTGACATCTTAAAGGGGGCATATCACCCTATCTACTTCATAGATTTCTTGTGAGATTAAACTTCTTGACATACACCTTTGGTGGTGGTGTTGTTTATAACAACCTCTATGGCATGTTTATCAATTCTTATGCTATGACATTGAGAATTTATTCGTCTCTTGCAATGTTAACTTTTATGCACTCCTTGAAGCATGATTATAAAATAGTCCATGTATTTGGCATCATGAAGCTCGCTAATTCATGAACTTGAGAAATTCTACATGGCCACCTAGAATCACACAACCTACTTTCTAATGTAGCCATGTATATCATGAGTGATTTAACATCCTTATGAGAGTACCATTTTTCTTAAACATCACATTCGATAGATGATGTTTGGTATTTGAGAAAAAATTAAGACTAAGGTCTCTTTGCCTTACCAAATCAAATCCTTTTAGTACTAACCTTGTATTTTTTGTTTGTGGTTATTAAGATGTCTTGTGATATATGTTTGCATTATGTCTACTTTGTACTTTGTTACTTCATGTTATGTTTGCATTATGTTATGTTTTTGAAAGAGGAAAAACGGGTTTTACAGGGATCTGAAACCACAAAGTTTACAAATAAAAGAGATAAAATGTCAAAGATCCGAGAAATAGAGAGGCTATAGAAAGGACAATAAAATTACAAAGCAACAACCACCAAAAAAAGGCCAGCAAAGGCCACAAAAAAGACCCTAAAAAAACTAGAAAAAAACACCAGCAGCAACTAAGCTTGGGATTTTAAAATTTCCACTATCTCAGCTTCCATGTCATTCATCTCCTGAACCCCCTTCTTTAAGATCTGGACCATTTGGAAAGTTGGAAGCACTTTCCTCTTAAGGTTGGAATAGGTCCTTTTCGATATTCCTTGGTCCTCATTCTTTCTTTTATCCTTGTCCTCTTCCAGGTCAACAACCAACGAGCCATGTTGCGACTTTTCCAACTTTTCAGACATTGCATTAATGATAATGACATTGTGCCTTGGCATTCAATGGTTTTGTTCCACAACAATTTTCATATTATGTTTTAGTATAACAATTTCATCTTCCAAAGTCTTGTACTTGTCCTCATTTTCATCATCTCCCGGCCCAATATTGTTCTTTTTCCATTTTACTTCTTCATTGTTTAGAGCTGACAGCTTCAGTTCCAGTTCCTCCAATTTTCTATTTAGAACCATATTTCTAAGATTAAGATCATTTATTTCTTGATAGGACCATTTCATAACCCTGAATATATCACCAACACCACATCTAGCAAAGGCAAGGATATCTCCAAACTGATCCTGATCTAAAATAAGGTTGAAATCACCTGGGTTAGGGGAGCTGGGAAATTTGGTTCTAATGTATCTGATAGAGGTAGGAAGGGTAGAAACATAATCTCTACTAGCTTTAGGGTTCTCTGTTTTGTCCTCCAGAGAATCCGTAGAGTAGGAAACCAACTTTTTGGCAAGGGATCCCTTGAGAACGGGTTTCTTTAAAGGGGTCGGGCAGCCAAGGTAATTCTCAGGTTTAACTTTTATGTGTTGGGGTTTACAAAGCTGGGTTTTCTTACTAGAAAGGATAGGGGATGAATGGACATCAAAAGTTCCCTCTGAGTTAGGCTTAGAATGAATCTCTGAGACACCATTGTCTGTATCATAGTCCTCAGATGCCGTGGAGGAAACCGGTTTGGATAAAGCCAACAGGCTTTAAAAATTTTCATAGATCAACCTAATAAGCCTAGGATGAATAATAAGGTATCTCTTGGGGTTTTTCTTATGGTCCTCAAGGCTATTGCTCAACGAGAAAAACAAGTAATAAAGCAAAGAAATTTGTACCCTATGGCAGAAGTGGTTGAGGGAAAAATGATGACCATAAACTCTGGTGAATCTCCTATCCAAGCTAATATACTCCATAATAACACGGAGCACCTTTCTCCAAAGCGCCTTGATGGAGTCTATTTTAAAATAGCTATTGGAAACTTTGACCAAATTCAATTTCTCCTTTTTTTTCTTTGGGAAATTGATTACCGCCTCGTCTGAAAACCTTTTGTCAAGATAAAATTTCATGCCCTCAGTGGACATGCTAGTCACCTCCCCTATGATTTTCTCATCTAGTTTCACCTTTCTCCCAAAGAGGATAATTTCTCCATTATTCCAATTCTTCTCAAAGTAGTCAGTGGCCTAAGGATCAGGCCCATGAAGTTTTTCCAAGAAAGGAACCAAACCTCCTCGCTCAACTTGTTTCTAGACCTTAGCATTCCTTGTGTGCATTTCATAGATATTCGGCTCGATTCTTTTCCTATGCCCGGCCCCCCATTCTTGCATGCATCTCACTAGAATCTCTACCAGTGCTGAGAACCTATTGCAAATTTACGTAGCCATTCCAATGAAACCACAAAGTATACCACTTTTTCTTACTAGCTAAGTTATTTGACACGACCCCATCAAATCTCTTGATTTTTATGTACTTAGCCCTTTTCCCTATCATCATTAAAGATATTTTCTTCTTTCCCATGCGTAACATCATAATCTAATAAGGCCCTGACTTCAGCTCCCAAGTCCCTGAAATTCTACCACGTGTTCAAACCTTCCCGCTTAACCCCCTCATTCGTAAAGTAATCTGCCACGCTGTTAGCTTCCCTATAGACGTGGGAGATTTTAACTTTTTCAAAATTATCTAAGATAGATTTAGTGTCTTCAATCCAATTATTAATAGACCAGGAGAGTGGGGTCCTACCTAGGAGATAGTCAATGATGTTTTTGGAGTCCCCTTCAAACCATAAATATTTTTTATTCAAATTTTGTGCTAAATTATGTTATGTCTCATTTTGTGTCTTCATTATGTATGTTTTGTGTATTCCATACTACATTACATCTCATACATGTGTGTTCCTTTACCATCATGTTGCCTTGCCATAATATCTTTGATCTTGGGGGCTAGTGTATCCCCTAGATTCAACACTATCCTATCTCTTACATAATCTTGAGATATTCTTAATTTAGTGTGAGTTTGAGTGTAAGTTCATACTCTCACTAAAGTGGGGTCTAAATGTAGTATCAATTTTTTTTACCATTGAAAATTTCACATTAGGTTTATCTCCACCATGTGTTTTGGACCTAATTGTGCATTTAATTACCAATTTTATAAACATCCTCAAAAAATAAAACATGGCAAATGAAATTATGCATTTTATATTTTTCCCCTGACACTTTTGGGCCCAAAAGGATTGGTCTAATCTAGGGCACACCATGCCCTAGACCAACACTTTTGGCTCAAAAATTGAATTTTGTTATTAGAAATTTATTATTTTAATTTTCATTTCAATTTTTAGCCATCGGTGTTTGATTTTTGAGAAATAAGAATACTTAAATATAAATACTTGTCATTTTATCATTTGAAATCCTAATAATACCTAGAAGCACACTTAGCAATTTTGGAGAACAAATTGAAGATCCTAAAATTAGTCAAGGGAAAAATTAGCAGTATTATCACAACACTTCATCAATCAAGATCAAGTTTGCAAGACATCAAGAAGAATGAAGCAAATTATGTATAAGGAGATATTACTCAATCATGCCAAACGATGAAGATTATTGAGTTATCCTTTACATGCTAGTTGCAACAATCCATTGTCTTATGAGATAGCCTTTTGTAGGTCTATCAAGTAATCAAGGCATCCATCAATTCACTTTTGTGGCAACTTGTGTGACATCACTTCATCAAGGGTTTCACATCATTGAAGTAACATCATAATTTATCATTTATCAATTTTAGTCAATTATTGTTATTTTTGACCTTTGCCCAACATAGGGCATCCCCCCTTGATCATCATCAGTCACTATACATGGAGGTAGGAATAACAACATAGGGGTTTATTTAGGCAAGCCCCTATACAACACAACTATTTCCCCTATTTCCATGTGTGCATGTCAAATACGAAGGTTTCAACAGGTTACAATCTAAAAAAATAGAGTGTAGATATAATCCACACTTTAGACCTTTTAGATCCATAAAATTAGAAGTTCAGTCTAGGGGATGCATCACACCCTAGACCAACCAAGTCAAGCTCAAATTTTTATCACTAGTTCCTTTTTGTGTCTTAGTCTCAGATCTAAAGTTGTTTTGTAGCCTTCTATTTTCATCTATCCAATAAATTATATGTTTAGATATAGGATTGTATGTCAATTAGGCTTGTTAAAACACACATCAAATTCATCATCCCCACAACTCAAAAACAACATAAGCCCTAGGAGATAGGGTCTCCCTTGTGGTAGAAAGTTAATCATCAAACCCTAGTTGATCTTTATGTTTAATGTTAAGTGAAAACGAGATAATCCTAGTTAACCTAATTGGATCTAGGATCACTTTTACCACTCAACAAGATTTGTAAATGATTTAATTTGAAATAAGATCTTGCAAATATAAAAATATATAATAAATAATTAACTTGAATTGAAATGAAACCACAAAGATTTAGCACTCTCCCTCTCCCTTTTGTCTCTTTTGTTTCCAAAAAAGAAATGAGTAAATGGGTCAATATACTAGATAGTCCATATTTGATTGGTGAACTATCATAATTTACCCGTAACCCAAGTAATTTAGAAAAGTCAAAGAATATCACCATCCTTCTATATATAATAATTAAAATGCATTTTCATTTCTTTAATATAGGTAAAAATAATATCTTAAAAAAAAAATTGTTTTGGTAAAAGTATTATATAGTTTTTAGCTCAAAAATATCCTTCAAAAATGATTTTTGATTAAATTAATAGATCAAATATATTTAATAATTATTAATTTTGGTATGTACCTTATAAATGTGAACTACTTGTAATTGTAAGCATTAATATTGTAACTTTACATCTTAGAATAAGAAGTGATATTTAACAAAATATTTTGTATTATATCGTCTATTTCTTTAATTGAATAAATAAAACATAAATGGTTAAACATTACCCATAGATTACAAGTAGAGTTAACTATTATTGATTTATTATTTACACTTAAATTAAGTATAACTATTTTTGAGATTTTCAGCTATATCATAATGAAATTATATATTTTAGAACAAAAAATGATATTTCACAATATCCTTATTTTCTACCATTCCATCTATTTATTTAAATGATTAAACAATATCTCTATGGCATTTTGTTGCTCATAAATTACAATAAATATATGTTAATACATTATTCTTTATATAATGTGTAAATTATATTTCATATATTTTAAGTTAATATTAAGTTTCTCAATTGAGAATTATTATTGGAGAACTATCTTTGATCTACTTTTTATTATAAAGTGAATAACTTGGGTGAATTGGTTGCTCTTAGGGCTCTTAAAAGATATTTTTGATGCAATGTAGCCTAGAAGGATTAAGAGGCCTAGGGAATGAAACAAGGTCTCCAGTAGCATTTAACCATCCTCTTTGATATATTGGCACAATAATTTTTCTCCCAAATGGTTCAAAAGAAAAAAATGGCTATTGGAACCTTGACATTGCTCTTAAATGAGATATTTTACTAGAATGCATTCATTGTTGCAGTGGAAAATTGATTTGAAGTTGACAAAAATGAGAAAGGTGTAAGACCCTACCTCGTATGTACTTAATACAACCATAATTTGTCTTATGTTTTTCTTGAATTGATGATTACGTAAATTGTGGATAATAAATTAGGCGATCTCATGGCAATACTCTTGTATATATCACTTTAGCATTATGTTTTATTGTCACTACCATGAAGATGGAATACACTTGTATACTGTGGAATGTAAATTGAGATTCTAAATGGATGATTATATAGTTAAAGTTTAGAATGTTTAGCTAACGGATTAGTGTGATACACAATTGATACTTACGATCACATTGGTAATGTGCAGGAAGGTAACGATGTTAGTATGACAAGGGAGAACGATCAAGAGCAGATCAAAAGACTTCTTCTTGAGGATATAAATTTGAACCCCATTTGGGGCCTAAAAACAAGTAGAGTTAATTGGAAGACTAAGGTTGTGAGGGCATTTCATTGTGATTCATGTGAGGTGTAAGTGGGGATTAGGTCTTGAAAACCCCTAGCTAAGTTTGAATCTCGGATGGAACCTTGGGTGAGCTTTTAGTAAGAGTTGGTCAAATTTTTGGGTTAGGGTGCAAAAATAAACCCCCTAGGGTCTATACCATAGTGGTAGGGGTCAAGTGAGCATGCAATAGTGCCCCTACAACATGATTTGACCCCTAAAAAGCTCTCATAATGGAGAGTGACAAATTTTGAGAAAAGGATGCGGTGGAAATATGCAGTGGTTTTCCAAATGCATGTTCTCATTAAGGGAAAATGACCTTCATTGATGGGGAGAGGTACACTCCACACCTACCCATCCAAGAGTTGCAATTTGTGAAACTTCTATATATTGGGAGAGGAAGAAGGAGTGGGGTGTTACTCACTTCTCCTTGGGAGAACTCTAGTTGAGATAGAAGAAAGGATGAGAAGAGGAGGGTTCCACCTCTTTGAAAGGATAGTGAGCAAGATGGATTGGCTTGGAGAGGAAAGAAAGAAACAAGAGATCAATCCATTCATCTAGAATAAAAGAGATAAGTTCTTCCTATTTCCATTTACACTTTTTTATTGGTTGTAAGAAGGTTAAAGTGTATGGATTATGTTTGAAAATAGAAAGTAGAGAACCTAGACATATGAAATTGGTGCTATGTTATTTTCATCCCTTTGTAAAAATGAGAAAGGACTCCATTTATCATCATGGAGCTTAAAATGAAATTCCTTGCTCGGGGGTATGGCTAGAGCCCATGAGGCTCCATGACGCCATAATGGTAGGGTGGAGTGCAAACCTTATTCAGTTGTGTGTCAATCATTATATTTCTTAAAAATAGAGGTAATATGGAAAGCTAGTGATTGTTGTAACATGGAAGAAAATGGAGAAAGAACAAGCCTCATTTCTTTGTGTGTTATCAATTGAATTCCTAAAGATTGAGAGTGGTATTGAAAATCTTATGTTTTGTTGTAGTGGAGAAAATATGGATGCCTTGTGAGTTGCAGTAAAATACCTTCTTTAAGATGCATTAAGTGTATTGTCGAGTTTTAATTGGATGGTTGTATATCCCCTGATATTTATACATAAACAACATATATTTGGATGAAAATGATTATTTCCTTCTATCATTAGGAAGGCACTCAACAGATCTATTTTATATATGACCGGTTGTTAGCTTAAAAGACAATATAAAGAATATATTCCTAGCAATAAAGATAAAAGTAAATCTATTTAACATATTTTCATGTTACATACATACCATTGAAATTACATGCATTTCAAATACTTCTGTTTCAACAAAATATATATTTACATTCAAGATGAATATGATCACATGATGCATACATACAGAAGGAGCCAGAATTTTATTTATCTCATTTTGAATTAAAAGAAAGCTATAATAGCTACTCTTGGCTACCCATCTACTCATTTTATATATAAAAGTTGGATAACATCAATTAAAAAAAAAAGAGAAGAAAAGAAAAGAAGAAAGTTGCATATATAAAATTGTATATTAAGGGTTAATTCATTGGATATTTAAAATAAAATAACTAAAATGCTCCATGGGATGCGCAGACCCCTGTAGAGCACAACCCAGAAATGCTGGAAATAAGGTTGCAAAGTCGAAAATGCACATAGTACTGTAACAAATGAAAAAGAGAATTTACTCAGTTTGTAAATGATAAAAAAGAAAAGAAAACACACAGCTGCACCCTGTTGTTTTATATATACTTATACAAAAAAAAGAAAGAGAAAACACATGAATTCATCGCAGGTTCCATTCCCTAGAAAAGTAGCATGCCTTCCCCGTCTTCCTGGCAATGACTGCCAATGGTGATCACTGGGTCTACACCCTCGTTTATGTGCATTATCGTTCTGGCGTCAGCTTTTCTTATGGAAGCTGGAGGATATCAATTCTCTGTTGTGTAAGTTTCGAATCTCTTCATTCTCTCTGTGAGCTTTGTACTATCGGTATTCTCTGTTGCTGCATACCACCCACGCCATCCCTTCACTGCCACAAACCATGAAAAAAACTGCCCTTTTGACTGAAGCATAGCGATTTGGGTTGTTCTGCTTAGGATGTATGTGAGACCAACCTGCCTAATTTGATAACTTTTGCTTTCAAGTCTGTCACTAGGGTAATTGCTCTACCATTAATATAGGATTCGATATTTAAATTTTGATTGATTTGACTGAACCAAACCCATGTCCTCCAACTGGCCTTCTGTTCAGATTTAGAAATTCAATGTTCAGATTTTCAAAGAGGAGAAATTTTATAGGGGGTAGGGAATTAATTGGTAGTGGTTGAGTGAGATTGGTTGCACAATGTCTGGTCTTGATGCATTTTTAGGTCTCCAATAGTTACCATTGTAGTTTTCCATAAATAATGTTGTCAAATAAAAGGGCTGTATCGCTCAGTGGTCAAATGTGTATAAAGAAAGTTGTTATAAGAAGTACCTTTGTTAAGTTGCGTTCTGCCCGAAAGAGACCTATCATCTGCAGACAATTAAAAATATAGACTATAGCCTATTCTAAGCTAGGAGTGATTTATTGTGGGACCTGCAAGAAATTATGGGTTATACTCGTATTGCCAGATTTGACGTACACTTAATTTAAGATTCACATGGAGCCCAGTCGCCTACCTGAATCCACACACAGCCCTTATTGATTAGCGAACGTAACTATTGCATGTATGTATGTGAGTCAAGAGAGAGTAACAGTTTGCAAAATTTCTTTGACCATGAAACTGCAAAAGGGACCTATCTCAAGCAGTATTTACTCTGTAACCACTGGAACTAATGACTCCGCTGATAATTATTTCAAAAATCCTATGACCAAGAGAATGTATACCCTGGAACGGTTCGAGGAATTGCTTCCAAATTCTCTAATTGAATTTAAACAAGTAAAGGTGTAGTTGCATACATCTACAGTTTCTTTTTAAATTTTTAAGTTCTTGGAGATAGAAGTATGTTGTTTATTTCCCCATGAGGGTGCTGCTAAGCTTGGCATTGTAAGTTGCCCTCCTTTTGTTGGTTGCCTTCTCGAATTACTCTCTATAGCATAACAGGAAATAAATGTGTTGAGGAGCTTAATTAGATTGCAAAGTTTTTTAGAGACTTGTATCAAAGCTTTAATAAGCTAGCCTCATTGAGAAGTGGCAATTTACTCGATCTCTTTAGTGATAGACGCTCAAACCATAATACTCCATTATTCGATTATGCAAAAGCTGGGATCCTATAGTACCATATTTGGCTTCCCGCCATCCATGCCGGCCTTGCCCTGCAGGAATATCTATCTATCTTGGAAGATACTGGTTTTACTATATCAATTATTAATCAGAATTTAAAAGATTATGCGAATAATTAATTGGTTTTACAGGTTTTAAAAAACATAGAGTGTTAATGCGAATTTAAGCTGTAGATATTGGCTAAATAATAGTACTGCACAATTCAATATCGCAGATCTTTTCGGATATAATTTTATTCATCGGATTAAATATTAATAATGCTCTTGTTAAAATTATATATACAATAGTATCATTCAAAATAAATAATCATGGTATATTTAGGGTAAAATTGAAAAGGTAAATAGTAGTGATAGATGGGAGAAGTATTATTATGGTAAAATTGTCGGTAAATATCACTCAGTTAATGGTACTCATAGTAATGAAAAAATAAAAGCGAAAGTATATTGGGTAGTGGGAGTACTCGTTAGTTTGAGTAGGTTCAGTAGTTGTGCATCGTTAATATTTTTGTGGAAAGATTAATTAGTGTATATCATTAATATGGAATACAAGAAATAAGAATAAAAAAAATTGATTAATAACCAAATTTATGATGTTATGTTGATAGGTCAATAATAATATTATTGATGTTAGTATTATTTAAAAGAATTGGGTTAATAATTTTAACTTCCGTAAGAAGTGAGTTTTTTAATTTAATGTAGAATTCTATATGATAAAAAAAAGGAAAATAAAATTGTAATTTAATGTGGATAAAAGGAAATTTAAATCTTATGCCAGTATTTTAGAGTTTATAAATATCATTCATAATTTAATAAGTGGGCTTGTGTAAGAGGAATTATAAAATATATATATAAGTGATGGTTTATTATTTAAATATAATTTTATCAAATTGAAGATATTGATGTTATCATTAATAGGAATATATTATCTTAGGATTTTATTAAACCTAAGTTGTATAATTGTTAAGATATATATAATCTTTACAATATTCTATCCCCCAAAACAAAAATATATATATATTAAAGAATCCCAAATATCATTATAATTACCAAGTTATTATCATTTTTAGAGGGTAATTGAAGTTACTAGCCAAATTTACATTGAATTTGACATGAATATTTTAATTATTATTACTCACGGGTTAGTTGTTTGAAGTTATTACTTTTATTTAGATGGAAGTAATTTTAGTAAGCTAAATTGACATTAAAAATATAAAAATAAATAATTTTTTTGTTAAAGGTGAATTTATTTTCTTTATAGTTGTAATGATTTAATGGTTTAAACTCGGTTAAACATGATCAACATTATAAGCTTATTGATTTAGTTATAATTTTTATATGAGATAATTTATAATATTACAAATGATTAAATTGGTGATTTAAAGGACAATATGGTGGTCAGGAGTTATATGTTGGTGATAAAATGATTTATGTTTAAATTGTTGTTAATGATAATATAAAATTTTAAATTGGAAAAAATGAAAATATATAATAATAAAATGTTGGTATGGACTAATAGTAAACATGAAATTAAAAGTTGAAATTAATATCCAATTGTTATTAGGGTATGTGTAGGATCATCATGGAAAAATCAGACCCTTAAGTGAAAAAATTCAAAAAAATCATAGTTAAGCAACTTGATGTAAAAATTTGAATAAGTTACCTATATTATTTCAAAAATATGTAAGAATAAAATTTGTAGCAAATTGAATGTAGTTTCTAAACTACTAGGTTTATCTAGAAAAAAAAAAAAAACTATTTGGTGAAAATTTGAAATTCCAATGCTATTTAAATTTTAGGGAAAAAATAAGAAGTAGGTGCCTATTGACCACCCTAACCACAATAAAATGATAACATTTTTTTATAATATTTTAGATATAAGTAGATGACTCATGTCTATATATGATGCATATTTTTTGTATTTTTTTTCCAAGTAAATAATTAATTATTATTTTTTTATTGCAACTTTTAAAAAATATAAAAACTCGTATGTCTTGACCATTTTAGCTTGATCAAAAAATTCATGAAATTCAATTTATTTTTTAATCCTATAGTATGCGAAGCATAGAATGCAACACATGTTTTGGATTTAAAAAATGTGTTACCATTTGAAAGCTATAAATTTTTTTCAATCAACCAATCAATCAGGACTTTAGTCATAATTCAAATAGAAAATAAATAATAATAATTTATTAAATTCAAAGTAAAGCATAATTTATATTCATGGAAAACTAAGAATCTCCTTTAAAAACCCTTTTCGTTTCATCAATTTTGGATAAAAAAAAATCGTCAGCCACATACCCTACAAATACCCATCATATCACCACTTTTTGGCCCATCATGATCCTACACATACCCATTAAGGAATATTTGGATTTTTGAGTGACATAATAGTATTATTATAAAAAAAAATTATTGTGTTTAGTCCTCAAGCATTTAAGAGTGTTAATAGATTTAAAAAATAAAATAAAAATTGTTGGGTTTTCTAACTAAAATTTTTGGGCATGACATTTGGTTAACATTAATAGTAGCATTTAATAAATATTTTGATTTCAATTCAAACAAGATATAACACAGTATAGTTATTTGTCATATCCTTATATGGAAGGAGTTATTTAATGGTATCATTTTCTATCACTCGATAGTTGTAATTGCAACCAAACGAAGCATCTCCAACTCTCACCTAGGTTGATGAATATCAAAACAAAATTGTGTTGGGTTTTTGTAGCATAAAATTATGGGCATTACAAAAGGCTAGTGTATAGGGAGTCAACATCCACCTATAGGTGTAAATGAGTCATTATTAGGTGCTATTATTTGAGAGAAAACCAAGCGATGGTTTGACAATTTGTTTTCCTAGGGATTTAAAGAGACTACCTTGGCATAATTTTTCCCATAAGGATTATGAGACTTGGAGAATGAAATGAGGCCTCCACTAGTATTCACCTACCCACCCTAAAATGGACACACAATCATTTTGGTCTCATGAGCTGCCAAGAAAATGATATTGGTACCTTTACGCTACTCTTAAATGAGACTTTTAGAAGAATGCATTCATGATTGGAATGGTCATATGGTATAGATTTGATAAAAAATAAGATATAATATTGTAAAGGTACTTGAAATCTACTTGTAGGTGTGAATGAGTTATTCGTTGATGCCATGGGCTAAGAGAAAAACTAGGTGAAAATTGGTTACGTTCTCCTATTGGGATTCTCAAAAGCCTCTCAAACCAATATAATCTATAAGGATTAGGAGATGAGGGGAATGAAAAAATGCCTCTACTAGCATTAATCTTTCCACTTAAAAGTTATAGAGTAGTCAATTTGGTAGTATGACTTGTAGAAAAAAATATGGCTACTGGTACCTTTACATTGCTCCCAAATGAGGTATTTTTTAAGAATACATTCATTATTAGCATAATATAATTGTATAGAGTTGATAAAAATAAAGATATGATATTGTAGAGGGACCTAAAAATCCACCTAATACATTGATAAGTGCTACACATTGAGAATATAGGAAAAAACTTGTGGTAATTTTTTTTCTCTTAGATTTTTCAAGATACTACCTTGAACCAATGTAGCTTAGAAGGATAAGGCGAATTGGGGAAAAAAATGAGGCTTCCACTAGTATTCACCAAACCACCGTGATTTACAAGAATTGCCAATTCAATACATGAGGTGTGAAAGAAAAAATATGGCTATTGGTAACTTTACATTGCTCTTAAATGAAATTTTGTAAGAATACATTAATTGTTGGCATGATCAAATACTCTAGAGTTGAAAAAAACTAAAATTGGATATTATATATAGAATAAACATCCACTTGTAAGTGTAAATATGACATTTGTAGGTGCCATGATATGACATAATAATTAGGTGAAAGTTTGGTAACCTTTTTCTCTTTGGGATCTCAAGAGACTATCTTGAACCAATGTATCCCAAAAGTATTGGGAGATTTACATAATAAAATGAGACATCCACTAGTATTCATCCACCTAGCCCAATATATTGATAATGCTATTTTAATTCCATGGGGAGTGGAATGTAAAATTTTACTCTTAGCACCTTTTTAGTGCATGTTTTTATTAATATTGCATTACTCTCCATTACAAGAAAATAAATTAAATTTAGAAAGAACTTGGATATAGTATTGTAAAGGGACCCATTATCCCTCTTAAGGTGCAAATGAAACATTCCTAGGTACTTTGGTTTTGAGAGAATAGTAGGGTAAGATTTTGGCAACTTTTTGCTAATAGGGCTCTCAAGAGACTATCTTGAACCAATGTAGCTTACAAGGTTTGAGAGAATTTTGAGGAATAGAACGAGGCCTCCACTATCATTAAACCACCCACCTTGATGTGTTGACATTATCAATTCAATCCCATGAGGTGTAGAATATTATATTTCACTCCTAGGACCTTCTTAGTGGACTAAACTAAAGCATTTTGCAACATTGCATTTCTCCCCATTATAAGAAATCTAATTTGAGTTAGAAAAAATAAGATATGGAACTGTGCATTGATTTGACATCCAACTATATGTGCAAATAAGAAATTCCTAGGTGCCACAATTTGAGAGAATAACCAAGTGAAATTTTACCAACTTTTTATTCTTAGGGATCTCAAGTGATTGTCTTGAACCAATGTATCAGGTAAGAATCATGATGGTTTTCCATTGAGAACACATATCCACTAGCATTGATAATAATTTTACAAGCATGGTTGATGTATATAGTGTAAACACAGTTTTAGATATGATATAATTTAAAACAAATGATATAATATTTGAGAGAAAACACGACTCCTTTTAATATTAAAAGTGATACTATGTTGATGGATATTAGGGGCTATAATATTAGAGAGAAAATAAGGCTCTTTTCAATATGAACTTAAAAACAAAAATCTACAAAACATTGTAAAGTCTATTCAATTGGTGAAATTAAAAAATCATGTTGCTAACAATTTTCTAGAGCTTTTCACTTCTAGAGCTAAATAGCTTGTAGATAGTATTATTGTTGTACCCACCTCACATTCTTTACTCCTTTTAACTCAAACAACATAAATGGGGAACACAAGTGAGGCTATATTTTTTATATTTGAAAATGTACAAGACAAACCATCCTTTCAACTTACAATAGTTGAGAGTTTCAACTTTTACAAATAATAGAGCATTATTAGTGTGAATATTTAATCTATTCACTATATTTATGTGTACTTAGATTGATGAGGTCAAACAACTTCTTGTCTAACAAATGTGCAACCATTGAGACCTCTAGAGGTTACCAAGTTATTTGGTAAACTTCATGAGCTACCTTTTTGAAGTTGGAAGCATTTCCATCTCACCTCAAAAGTCACTCGACACTTGGCACACAAGGTTGATAACTTGGTCATAGAGGTTTTTGGTTTGCACACTCCAAGTGTTCCTAGGGTTGACACCTATAGAACAATTGTCATCTCATTTGTGCCACCTTATGGGGCAATTGCCCCTTCCTTGCCTATATATGCAAGACCTTGGTACTCATTATCACTTGGGTCATCTAATACAATATTGCATATTGTTCATTGTGCTTGTCTATTATGGACTTGATCTCCTAATTTCTAATATGGTATCTCAACATGGATTGGAGATTTGTTCAAGCCAAAAGTGAACAATTTTATTGTTTTTAGTTTGTCGACCCCACCCCTGTTTCAAATTTGGCATTTGGTGTTGAAGAGGCAAGATGCACGATTTCTGTTTCATTGGTGTGTGTAAGCGCTAATAATTGGAAGGAAAGTGAAAGCGGCTTCTCCAAACGATTTGGAGGCATCTACATTCCTGTCTCTGGCATTGACCAAGCAAGCAAAGCCCGTGAAAACAAGAAGGCCGACTCTACTTTTTATACATGGCCTGCTCCAAATCTCGTGCAATTTCTGCGACATCCTCACGGATTCAATACTCAGAGAAGCTCTCATGGATTCACACTCTGATGGATTGGCACACAGGAAGCAAATTCTGCGCCAGGCAGTAAATTCTGCGTCAATACTAGAGAGCAAAAACTGTGCCATTTTCCATTGTGAATTGCCAAGTCCGCGAATCATAAGATGGGGGCGTTTAAGAGAGGCTCAACCTGCACCTCGATTTGGGCGATTTGGACAATTTGGGGCTTCATCCTTTTTTCAACTACCAAAAGGGGGCATGATTTCCATATTTCCTCTGTCACTGCGCAGGAGACCATGCAACCCTTGATTTGGCAAATTCTAGAGAACACATCCCACGTTCAGTTTCTCTGAAGCCTCACACGGTTGGTCAGAGGGACCCCGCGGCTTTTTGGGCTGCTCTTTTTTCAATGACAGAGACTTGCTTGCTGCTCATTTTCACAGGACGTGCTCATCTTCACAGGATGCCCATCAAACTTATGGAGAGAGGCGCAGCTTGCTGTTCACGGTGGGATTTTCCAAATTGATGACCTCCCTGTCACGGCTTCAAGAGGCATCTAAGCAAGGGACTCAAGAGTTTGTCACTCTTTATCCTCTACACAGCCCATGCAGCATCTGCCACCATCGATTCTCTCAATTTTGCCACGCCCCACACTTAATCAAGATGTGCCACACCATCTTCAACACTTGCTTTATTTTTCCTTGACTCGGTCTTACCTTGCATTATATATATATATATATATATATATATATATATATATATATATATATATATATATATATATATATATATATGCAAGGGGTAAATGTTTTTGAACCCGAGCTATGAATTGGAATACAACCATTCAATAATACCACCCTAATGGGGTTTGAACCTTGGTGGCAAGAACAACAATGCCACCTTTAAACCTTGCTTTGATAAGATGACATTTAAACTAGCAATCACACCTTGGTGTGCAATGGGTACACTGAAGAGGTGTGGAAGGCAGGAGAGGGAGAGATAAGGAGAGAGAGGGGGGAGAGGGATAGATAGAGATGGAAGAGATAAATATAGAGAGGGAGAGATAAAAAGATAAAGATGGAGATAGGAAGTGATAAATAGAAAGAGAGGGAGAGATATAGGGGTAGAGAGACAAATATATAACAAGATAGAGATAGAAGGAAAGATGGAAGAACAAATATGGAGAGATAAAGATAGAGAGGCAAATAGATATATGTATAGAGGTATAAGAAGAGGAGAAGAGACAAAGGGAGACGTGTAGAGAAAGAGGGGGAGAGAGAAAGATATAGGCAAAGATGAAGATAGAGCGAGAGAGGAAAGAGGGAGACAAATAGACAGAGAGATAAAGAAAGGTGGAGGGAGGAATAAAGATAAAGAGAGGGAGATAGGGAGAGATAGAGAGGAAGAGATCGAGAGATATAGAGGAAGAGGGAGAGAGATAAAGAGAGAAAAATGGAGAGAAGTCGAGATAGACAAATAGAGGAAGAGAGGGAGAGATAGAGATGGAGAGAGAAAGAGGAAGATGAGGGAGAGAGAGATGGGGAGAGATAGAGAGAGGGAGGGAGAGAAAGGGTGAGAGATAGGCATAGAGAGAAGAAAGTGGTCTATCTCTATCAATTCCTCCCCTCTCTCTCTCTCTATATAAATATCTAATTCTCATTCTCTAATTTTCCTATATTTCCCTCCCCTTCTCCTTTTCTCTCTCCACTTATTTATCCCTCCCTCTTTGTGTCCATCGCTTATTCTCTTTTTTCTACTTTCTTTTATATATATATATATAATCATTACATATTATATTGTATTTATACAATAATAAACTATAATTATAATTTTTTTTTTTATATAATATATAAAATTGAATAATAAATATATATAAATATTTAAAATATAATTTGTATAATAAAATATTATTTTAAAAACGTATTTAGTAATTTCTATTATATAAAATAAAAAATATAATAATAAAATATATATAAACATTTAAAATATATTTTATAATGAAATAATATTGTAAAAATATATTTAATAGTTTATATAATATTAAATAATAAATACAATTATAAGAATTTTTTTAATATAAATTATATATAATTAAATAATACATACATATAAGTTTTTAAAATATAATTTTTATGATGAAATATTATTTTAAAAATATATTTAAAATTTATATTATATTGTAAAAAATAGAATAATAAAATAAATACAATATAAAAATATATATAAGTTATATATATTAATTATTTAATAGTTTATATAATATAAAATAATAAATATATATAAGTTTTTAAAATATAATTTTTATAATGAAATATTACTTTAAAAATATATTTAAAAATTTATATTATATTGTAGAAAGTAGAATAATAAAATAAATACAATATAAAAATATATACTATATATTAATTATCTATTTTATTATATTTGATAATTTATATAATATAAAATAGTAAATATAATTATAATATAATTTTTATATAAATATATGTAATTAAATAATAAATATATAAATATGTAAAATTAAATTTGTATAATAAAATGTTATTTTAAAAATATATTTAATAATTTATATTATATAAAATATAATGATAAATAAATATAATATTATATAATGTTAAGCCTTTTCCTATATGCAAAAAATTCAGTTAAAAAGTTTGAGAAAAGAAAAATTTATTTTAATGTGAATATGTTGAGACGACAACTTTTTCGGTCCAAACAAACAATATGTAGAGTCTTCCAAAGTTTCCACTGGCTATGATTGAGGTAGAAAATAGTGAATGCAAAATGGCAAGCAAAAAGATAAAATGCTAAAAATAAAATCTACAAAATGGAAAATCTGACAGCTATGATCCTTTCGATCGTCTTGTCAGGGATATTGTCACAACCGTGGATATGCTTTGATAGGTTGACTCAGTTTGTAGAGGGTAAAAAAAAAATTCAATAGTCATTATCACTGCAACCTTCTTGAATCGGTTATCTGCAAATCTCTACCATTGATAGACAAATGAAGCTCAACGAACTTCAAATAAGGACACATCTTCGACGTAATAATCACATTTAATCTTTAAGGTTAACATTTTATGCATATCTAATCAATCATCATTGCAAACATTGTTTGTTTGGTTCACTCAACCAACAAATGGGGATTTTAATAGTCGACAAAGTGTTGTAAGGGGAATGTTGAAATTCTTTGCCATTGTTAAAAAATTGTTAAAGAAAACTCTGGGTATGTGCAGGATCATCATGGAAAAAGCAAGTCCTTAAGTGGCGAAAAATTCAGAAAAATCAAAGTTAAGCAACTTGACGTAAAAATTTGAATAAGTTATCTATATTATTTCAAAAATATGTAAGAATAGAATTTGTAGTAAATTGAATGTAGTTTCTAAACTACGAGGTTTATTTAAAAAATATATATATTTGGTGAAAATTTGAAATTTCAATGCAGTAGCACTTAAATTTCAGGAAAAGAAGAAGAAGTAGGTGTCTATCTAACCACTCTAACCACAATATAAAATGATAATATTTTTTTATAATATTTTTGATATAAGTAGAGGACTCATGTTCTGATGTGATGCATTTTTTTTTGTAATTTTTTTCTATGTAAATAATTAATTATGAATTTTTTATTACAACTTTTGAAAAATATAAAAACTCATATGTCTGACCACCTTAACTTGGTCAAAACTTCATGAAATTCATTTTTTTTTTAATCCTATAGTATGCAAAGCATAGAATGTGACACATGTTTTTGATTCAAAAAATGTGATTCCGTTTGAAAGCTATAGATGTTTTTCTATCATCCTATCAATTAGGACTTTAGTCGTAATTCAAATAGAAAATGAATAATAATTATTTATTAAATTCAAACTAAAGCATAATTTATATTGGTGGAAAGCTGAGAATATCCTTTAAAACCTTTTTTGTTTCATCAATTTTGGGTAAAAAAATGTCGTCAACTACATATCCTACACATACCCATCATATCGCCACTTTTTGGCCCATCATGATCCTGCACATACCCCTCTATTTTTTTTTTAACAATGAGTTTGGAAAAGTTTTTTTTTTTTGTTCTTTTTGGTTTTGCAAATGGAAGGGGAGAGGTGAAATTTTCTTTGCCTTAGTTAAAAACTTGTAAAATTTTCTTTTGCAATGAATTTGGCAAAAGAGGGGGTCATCATATTTGGGGTTTTAATTTTATGTTTTTGGTCTTTTATTGAGGTTTGCAAGATATAAACTAATCATGCCTTCTTAATCAACCTCATGACAATAAACTTTGAAGAATTTGCAATAGAAAAATATGCTTGTAAATGCACTCATATAAAGTGCCACACATATTGAATGTGTAAAGGGAATTGGGAAAGTATTGTACATACATTGAATTATAAAGTGTAATGGGGGGCTATTCTATCACAACATAGATTCTTGTAATTCTCACCTCATGTGAGTGTGTCTTGGATCACACCTTATACATCTTTAATGGGGGACTATGATGTGTTATGCTAACGCTTCTTTCAATGAAGTAAAATCTTCTTTTTGGAAGGCCTCATGAACCTTCTTTCTATCTTGATCTCTTGTATGGGGGATTATTTTAGTGGATAATAATTTTGAGATTATAGTACTCCTTATCATAGTACTATTTGTATTATCAACTTCACAGAGTTTGATAAACTTTGTGTACACTACTTGAGTAGTGTTCATATGTTCCCTCATGCAGTATTTTGTATCTCTCATCTTGATCCATATTTCTTGAAGATTCATTGATTCTAATAGAAACCAATCCATCATCAACAGAGTTTACAACATTTACATGCTTTAGGAGTTCATCATTATGTTCCTATCATCAAGGGGCATATTTTTATAAGGTCTTAAATCCTTCTATTTTCTCTTTTTGGAGACAAGTTTTGTTCCCACTGGGTTTTCTCCTTTACTCCACTTTATGAGAATGCATTGTACATGGGTACCTAACATGACCTTTAGTCGGGACCCATTTCTATCTAATTGCAATTTTTTGATCTCCCTAATTATCACTTAAGGGAGGGTGTTAGTGTGAATATTTATTCTATTCACTATACTTAAGTATACTTAGGTTGATGAGATTAAACAACTTCTTGTCTAATTGAATGTGCAACCATAAAGACCTGTAGAGGTTACCAAGTTATTTGGTAAACCTCATGAGCCACATTTTTGAGGTTGGAAGCATTTTCATCTCACCTCAAAAGTTACTCAACACTTGGAACACAAGGTTGATGAATTGGTCATAGAGGTTGTTGGTTTGCACACTCCAAGTGTTCCTAAGGTTGACACCTATAGGACACTTGTCATCTCATTTGTACCACCTTATGGGGCACTTGGATTTCCCCTTCCTTACCTATATGTGCAATGCCTTGTACTCATTACATCACTTGGGTCGTCTAATACAGTATTGCATATTGTTCATTGAGCTTGCCTATTATCTCCTAGATCTCCTAATTCTTGATAAGCATAAACAAGTCCTATGATCATAGAAGCATTATAAATTTAAAAAATAATAATATATGATCATAGTTGTTTATATAAGCCTAAGGCACATTATATTTTATTGAGTTTAATTCTAAGAAAACATTGATTGTTAGAAATAGATGCATACAAAAATGAAAATCAACATTATAGATGAATCATTTTTCTCTAATTTTCTACTATAATAGATATGAATTGTCTAACTACACTCTTCATTTTTTTTTTACTTTCCTATTTTGTAAGGTAGATCCATTTAAGGTATTCCAATTGACTTTGTTAGATATGTACAACTCAAATATTATTTCCTTCTTTTGTTTGTATATGTTCTTCCAGGGTGTTGCAATGTATTAATTCTAATTAAATTGAGGTTTGTTTTATCTTTTTCTATAACTCTTGCTATAATATTTTGGTAATACAATGCACATTGTTATTGTGGTGCATGTTTTCAAAATCTGCAAAAGACTAAACTTCATACAAGGTTAGTAAATCACAAATTCCTCAAGCATGACCCTATGAAATACCTTGCAAATGTTCCAAAATGCAGCAAAACATAAAATAAAACCACAAGCATAATGAAAACACTCAACAAATTACCTATTCCATAGTGGATTGGTGTCACATGTGCTAGTGACCCTTTCCCAATCCTTGATTAATAGCTAAAATGATGAAGTGCAATGGAGATGAAAACAAGATTATTTCTCAAACCAAGAGAGTAACCTTGCATAAAGTTGTGGATCCATGAATGAGAATGAAGGCCCTATTTTATAGATTTTCTTGATGATAGATTGGCCAAGATGGTGAATGTGGGACTAAAGATCCTTTAATGAGAAGATGACACTTGTCAAATGGTGAATGGTCAATGGTTGTGCAATATTTGGGAAGAGTGCCCATGAGAGGGAGAATTTGAATTCAAATTTGCAATAAATTTTGAGAGGGGGACAAGAAAAACAACAATAAATGCCATGTTTGACTTGTCATGTTTGACTTGTCATGTTGAGGGAAAATGAGGTTTTTTAATAAATCAATAAAATTGATTTATTGTGCAAGTGGAGATATCTAGAGAATGCAAGTGGGATGGGATTAGCATTAGATCAGGATTAATTAGCTAGGATGATGATTAGGTTAGCTTAATGGTGTTTAGATGATTTTGACTTTTAGGATTTAAATACTTGATTTATTTAAATCAGAAAAGGATGAAATATGGATTTAATTAAATAAATGTTTGATCTATTTAATTAAAGTGATGATGTTTGATTTATTAAAAGGCTGATGATAATGTTTATTTGATAAATGACCTTTAGGAAATGAGATTATTTAATGAATGGATGAAAGTGATGAATGGGCCTAATGTGAGACCTAATTTGACTGAATCCGATCGAATGAATAATGTAAATTTTGCATGTCTACATTTTGCCCCTCTTTGAAGCAATGTACTTGTTGCGTTGGTTCAAAGAATAACTTGCCTCGATCAAAATCAAAAAAATTCTAATTTTTCGGATGCCCCAGCGGAAAGTACATTGGTACATTGCCCCCTCGAGAGATCGAGCGAAAAGATTCGATTTGAGGGTCGATCTCGCAATAAAGAGGTTCAAAATGGATGGTTATGGATGATGATGCAAATGAGATGATTTCAAGATGCTTAGAATAACGAATCTATATTATCCTAAACAATTAAATGATGATATGATGCGAGATGGATGAGATGGGTGATGTAATATGCTGTGATTATGCAATGGATGATTTATGAGATGCTTAGACTAACGGATCTATATTATGATGATGATGCAAATGCAATGCATGTGAAATGATCGATGTTTCCTATTATGTATGATATGAATGATATGTGGTATGCTGAGCGTTTTGTGGATGCAGGATGTATGCATGATGGATGCATTGGTGATTATGATGTTAGTGCGGAAATGAGATGATGACAAGAGGATCAACAAGCCAACATTATGAGAGATGATGATGAGAAATGATGATAAGAAATGATGATGATAGATGGATGATTTTTCTTTATCAAGGATTGGGATTTTCAAAGGGTCACTTACTTTATGTTTGATAACACGCCTGAGCACGATGCATCAATGTATAAAGGACCAGGATGGCGTTGTACTTAGTGTGATGGACTTTGACTCGACAAATAGATAGGAGTATTCTTGTTCACACCTGACATACAGAAACCTTGCTAGGATGCACTTTAGAAGTCTCAAACATCTCAGACCAAAACACGGAAAGGTATAACCAATCAACGCAATAGTCAACAAGCTATCTGAAACATCCTCCATACATATCTGACAAAGCAAGTATTCGCCAAGTTATTTTACAAGAACATCCAACAAGCATAGTATACAAAAGAATAATGATCGTTGCCCCATTCCTATCTCTCTAAATCCTTCGTTTGGATATCATCGAGAGGTCCTTGGACTGAGCACAATAAGATAAGTCAAAAGAAAAAGATAAAGCACACAAACAAGCTAATGTTCTTCAACACCGCTAACCAAAAGGGAATGTGTTTTTTAAGGATAAGAACCGAAACTTATTGCCAAAAGATAATGCCCATTGTAGGAAGGATACATCCTAGGACATGTTAG